>CM062286.1:6569401-6579401 GCA_031216635.1 Dissostichus eleginoides
GCAGCTCATCCTGCGAATTAGACATGAAATTAAGGAGTGTGTGTGTGTGTGTGTGTGTGTGTGTGTGTGTGTGTGTGTGTGTGTGTGTGGCTGCAGGGTTTGTCCTCTGTGAAGAAAGGACTGTTCTTATAAATAGCCGCAGACGTAGTAAGACACAGAGAGACGGACTTTGCAGTATTTTCCCGTCTTAAGAAAGCTGACACAGCTGGAAATGAAACCACACCGATGTTCCTCTGTTGCATATTACATTTCAATTTGCTATTAATCTGGACGGACTAACCTTTAGGGATTATACATCTCCCAGACACAGGAGAAAAGAGCTGCTGCAGAAGACTTTGAGTCATCTTTTTAAACTTTTTTTCTGACACTACAGCCCCTTTTTCATTTGGAGACATGCAATTGTAATATTGAGAGGAAACTTTATGAACAATATTGATTATTAACAAAAGGTTTATGAACGTAATTCCATCTGCAACTATGAATACAGATGGTGGGTGATTTTATTTGACATTTTGGCCTTTTTTTTTCATGCATGAATAAATATCTTCTTTTCCCAAGTGTACATTTCCTGCTGGTGTGTAAAATGTTGCCAAGACAAGATTATAGTCCAAAAATCAGCTAATTAGGCGTATTCATTCACACCAGTTTAAGCAAAGGTTAAGCCACTCATTTAATTATCTGGCAAATTGCTCCCTGCGGTATTTCTGTAAGTTACATCAGCACGCCGGACAGTTAAGTTAAGAGATAAGTGAGGAGGATTTTATTCCCCGTGACCCAAACTGTTCCAAGCAGTGAGCCAAAAACACTCAACAGCAGCTTCACACTGAGACTGACTGTGACCTTTGACCTCTCTGTGGAGGGAGAGAAACAGAAGAAGGGTTTCAACAAAGAGAGCATCACCGAAAACATGTCTCATCATTGTTAGCTTTACACACAGTGAGGTTATCTGTTTTCTGGAAGATCAGCATTTTACTTACACATGATGAGATTTAATAGTTTTCGTAGTAGTTAGTCGTTTTTTTTAAGCTTTATTTCACACTTGGAAACTGACAAGGAGATGATGTTAAGAGCGGGGATTGAACCAGCAACCTTCTGTTCAAGAGCCCACTTCTTTTACCGTTTGGTTAAAAAGTTAGAGAGATAAGATGCAATAATGCATATTGCTAGTAATACAAAATGTGACTGAGAAGCTGTGTGTCTTCATACAACACAAAAGACACAGCAATTAATTAGTATCTTGTCTTTCATACACACATGTGCACAAATTCCCTGTTTATTACAAAAATCATATAGAGTTTTTTTTATAAACAGTATGTTAATCAGAGCCTCCCTCCAGGCAACATGTGATTGCTAATCATCTAATTAACCTCTTTTGTCAGAGTATAGCATTGTCCATGTAAACACATTTATCTAATGAGCTTAATCATCATAGTATTGCTTGTACACCACGTTTATGCTTTACTGAAACCTTTGCTTTTCATCATGGGAACTGGGAAATGTAGTTTTAAGCACTCAGATGAATTAAAGTTAAGTCAACGTGCATCTTAAGCCGTTATTCTCCACTGAAGCTGATGACGTTCAGCCGTTCATGCTCTATCATTAAAAGTGATGCATCATCAGTATAACTTTAACCTCTTCTTTCCCTCGGTCTCCAGACTACGCCTGGCCCCTCCCCAGCGCCCTGTGTCCCATCTGGATCTACCTGGACGTGCTGTTCTCCACCGCCTCCATCATGCACCTGTGCGCCATCTCTCTGGACCGATACGTGGCCATCAGAAACCCCATCGAGCACAGCCGCTTCAACTCCAGAACCAAAGCCATGATGAAGATCGCCGCCGTGTGGACCATCTCTATAGGTCAGAAACCATCATATTTCATAGTTTAAGATACATTTTCTGATTCCTAAGATATACAATGCTAGTAATCAATAACAATAATAATCAATTGTATTTATAAGCGCACTTTTCATTTGAGTAAACAAAACTCAAAGTGCTGCAGAGTAAAATGGTTGAAACAAAACAAATAAAACAACCAAATAAAAGCAGCGACGTTTATGCCGGCATGTAAGTAAGTAAGTAAGTAAGTAGGTAGGTAAGTAAGTAAGTAGGTAAGTAAGTAAGTAAGTAGGTAAGTAAGTAGGTAAGTAGGTAGGTAGGTAGGTAAGTAAGTAGGTAAGTAAGTAAGTAGGTAGGTAAGTAGGTAGGTAGGTAGGTAAGTAAGTAGGTAAGTAGGTAGGTAAGTAGGTAGGTATGTAAGTAAGTAGATAAGTAGGTAAGTAGGTAGGTATGTAAGTAAGTAAGTAGGTAAGTAGGTAGGTATGTAAGTAAGTAAGTAAGTAAGTAGGTAAGTAAGTAAGTAGGTAAGTAGGTAGGTAAGTAGGTAGGTATGTAAGTAAGTAGATAAGTAGGTAAGTAGGTAGGTATGTAAGTAAGTAAGTAGGTAAGTAGGTAGGTAAGTAAGTAGGTAAGTAGGTAAGTAGGTAAGTAGGTAGGTAAGTAGGTAGGTATGTAAGTAAGTAGATAAGTAGGTAAGTATGTAGGTATGTAAGTAAGTAAGTAGGTAAGTAGGTAGGTAAGTAAGTAGGTAAGTAGGTAGGTATGTAAGTAAGTAAGTAGGTAAGTAGGTAGGTATGTAAGTAAGTAAGTAAGTAAGTAAGTAGGTAAGTAAGTAAGTAGGTAGGTAAGTAGGTAGGTAAGTAGGTAGGTATGTAAGTAAGTAAGTAGGTAAGTAGGTAGGTAAGTAAGTAGGTAAGTAGGTAAGTAGGTAGGTAAGTAGGTAGGTATGTAAGTAAGTAGATAAGTAGGTAAGTATGTAGGTATGTAAGTAATTAAGTAGGTAAGTAGGTAGGTAAGTAAGTAGGTAAGTAGGTAAGTAGGTAAGTAGGTAGGTAAGTAAGTAAGTAGGTAAGTAGGTAAGTAAGTAGGTAAGTAGGTAGGTAAGTAGGTAGGTATGTAAGTAAGTAAGTATGTAGATAAGTAGGTAAGTATGTAAGTAGGTAGGTAAGTAAGTAAGTAGGTAAGTAAGTAAGTAGGTAAGTAAGTAAGTAGGTAGGTAAGTAAGTAAGTCAGTAGGTAGGTAAGTAGGTAGGTATGTAAGTAAGTAAGTAAGTATGTAGATAAGTAGGTAAGTATTTAAGTAGGTAAGAAAGTAAGTAGGTAAGTATGTAAGTAAGTAGGTAAGTAAGTAAGTAGGTAAGTAAGTAGGTAAGTAAGTAGGTAGGTAAGTAAGTAAGTAGGTAAGTATGTAAGTAAGTAGGTAAGTAAGTAAGTAGGTAAGTAAGTAGGTAAGTAAAGTAGGTAGGTAAGTAAGTAAGTCAGTCAGTAAGTAAGTACAATTTATTTATAAAGCACTTCTCCCAGACATAGTCACAAAGTGCTTGACAAAGCATTAAAACATCACACGAATACTAAAAGATGAAATGACCTCACAAGCCACGTGTTAAGAAGGGCTAAACACACAATAAAGACATAGAATAAAAGCACACAAGTTACCCAAACGCCTGCCAAAACAGATATGTCTTTAGATGACATTTAAAAGAGTCTACAGCAGTCACAAGCATACCTAAGAAGTTCACAGTTAATCCATAATGGCTGGATTTGCATGAAGGCTTTCAAGAGGAAGAAGCCGATTGATTTCTGGGGATTTTCATGACCTGTTTTGCCCTAAAAAAAGAATAAAGCTGAGCTCAACTGATTAAAAGAGACAAACTCTTGATTTGTAGTCAATGTGAACCTGGATGCTCAAAATGTGAATTTGGGAGAAATGTCCTTTTACTATTTTTGGGGAAACTCCTTTTACAACTCCCCGACAAGATGTGGTTAAAATCCAATCTGTGTTAGGGGGTTGGTGATTCAGGGTTATGATCATTTCTGAGGCGGGATTTCTCTGGTTTTATTGGATTTCTTTTTATGTTCCTGTTAATTTGTCCACCCCCTGCAGGCCCACACAGAAAGTTATTAGCTGTTATTACATTTCATTACTTTTTTGGTCTCTGCAAAGGTCCAAGAAGCATCCACAGACTTTCTGAAACTGTCTATTGACGCTCAAAGCGAGAAGTGTTTTGCATCAAATACTTCTATAATCTCTAGAGGGGATCGCAAGCACTTTTCATATTCATCTTTATCAGCTGAATAGACAATGATATGGAATTAATTATTCACACATCTGGAAATGAATGGCTAGTAGCATTAGCCAGGAGATAAAACACTGCTTGCATACAGAGATGTATAAGCGTTAAGGATATACATATTAATTCAGATTTTTGGATTATGTAACCAACACTGAATCAGACAGGAAACGGAGATTAATGAAGCAAAATATTGAGTCTGAAACAAGTTTAATCTCATTGGAAATAGTGTAGAAAGTCCACTAGCATTCCCCTGCAGCTCTTCAATTAAATTATATATATACTATAAGTTTATTTACATATAATTGTTTTTCTTCTCAAGGCTTTCTTATAGTAAATCAGCCTTAAACTCATTTGAAGACTCATTGAAGAGGCTTATTATGCTCGTTGGGGTTGTCCCTTTCCTGTAGTGTGTTATGTAGGTTTTTGAGGGCATTATAGGGCCCCTTTAACTTATACGGAGATATACCATCGACCCATAATAAGGAAGAAAGTTGCCTCAAATCAAGGTCCTTGTAGTAACGTTTCTCGATCTTTAAATCATATTGCATGATCTTCATCAACACAACATTTGAGTTGTTATTATTTAATGTATATGTATGCCGCACTTTAACAACATCTCGTCCATGTTTCCTTGATCTACAAAGTTCATTTCTGACCCTGTTAACAACAGTCTACATAATAACCTCACTTTCGATCCCATCGCAAGCTCTGATAAACAGTAGGGGGGGAAAAGTCACTATAATTTCCTCTTTGTCCTGTCTCCAATGTCCCTCATCACTGGGTGTCCCTTCCCTGCCCACCCCCCCTCCCACCCCCCACCGATTGTTAGAGCAATCTATTCTGCTGTATAATAGCCTGGGGAAATCAGTGAGTCGTGTGTGTGTGTGTGTGTGTGTGTGTGTGTGTGTGTGTGTGTGTGTGTGTGTGTGTGCGTGTGCGAGTGCGTGCGTGCGTGCGTGTGTATGAGTCTCTCTGAGGAAAAGTGTTGAGGGATCAGATGACTTTTAAAACTTCTCCATCTCTCTGTCTGACCTCCGGCTCCTGTTGGGTCGTTTCGTGACCCAGGAGGGCTTGCATGTCTTAACACGTGCTGCCACACACACACACACACACACACACACACACACACACACACACACACACACACACACACACTCATATATACCCGGTCATATCATTAGTCTGACTTCCTCTTACCCTACAGAGTCTGCCCTATGCTAAGTCATTAGCATAAACCCCCCCTGGCATACCGTAGATTCTCCCTGATGTTCTCCGGAAGAAGTCCTAGGATATTTACTTAATCTGATCCCTATGTGGGATTTAATGCGAGTGACCGCACTAACCTGAAAGTTGCATTATATACATTGTCTAGTTTCTTGGTTAAAGCATGTCATCTTAAGAAAACACAGAATAAAGTTGACAATTTTCGGTCTCGATAGCGGCATTGAAGATGGAGATGATTGACACCTTAAGATATAAAGGCACTGCTGTCTGCTTTTAAATCCTAAGAAAATGTAATTTCCTTGACCCCTCAAAACCGCAACATTTGGCAATGATTGAGGTCTGAGAGGGCTTGCAGCGATCAATGCTAAAGGATTAGCGAGGAAACATCCAACAGAAAACGTATTAATTCACCATGAGGAGATTTTCCACCTCTTTTTTAAACGTTTGTTGTATCTAGTCCTTCCTCTTCAGACCACTTCAAACTCATGCATCTGCTCGAGCTGAAGTACCAATCTAGATATAACAGTTTCCTCTTGAGTGGCACATTTTCAAATGCAGAGCGAGCAGCGAGCACAAAGTACCTCGGTCTGTTTTGGCCGCTCTTTTAAAGCCATATTGTAATAATGGACTTTTTTTAAGACGTTGGCATGAGACCAAATCATGTTTTTAATCAGGTAGCTCTTTCAGAAATGAGCAGTTCAATCAGGTTTTTCACATCAATGAGAAAAACGAGTGGAGAAAACTGATTACCTTGCCTTAAGACGCGTGTACTTCTTCTAAATTCAACACTTTATGGAGTCATTCTCGTGTTTTGCAGCAAGTCGAGTACATTTTTCATGCGTGTGATTTGTTTCAGTTTTACATTTCTGCTTAATAGTGGCTGAATTTACCAGTCAACAGGCTCGGTGTACCTCTCATTTTTCCTATCTCCACTGATTTATTCACCAATCCCTCTCACAACACACTGGTTTTAAGTGGATGAAGTCAGCGAGGTGGATCGTGTTTCCTGTGCATTCACACGGCAGCTCGAAAATCAGAAAACAGCAGATGGTTGTAATTATTTGATCTCTTATTTGATCTCTTCTCTATCTCTCTCTTCTCTCTATTTAAAAACTGAGAATCACTCTGCTATCTTCAACGTATCATCACTTCCTGCAGACATCTTCACGAGTGAGAGAACATCTGGTAACAAATCTTGTAAAACTACCTGAAAGTGGAAATACTTCACTTTTGAAAGAAGAGGTATCACAGACTTTCTAGTAGATATAAGAAGCTGAATTCAGAAGGTTTAATACTTGGAATTTATTGGCTAACGATAGCTAACATTTGCACACTTTGGCAGCAAAAAGCGCGTTGTTCCGTCCATAAATTCAATTAATTAACTTCAATTGAAAGAAATGATATAAGAAGTTTTTTTTTTTTCATGTGAAAATGCGCTTTAAAAATGTAGGATCCCTTATCATTAATTGAGGTGGGGAGGGGGATTAAAAGTTATTTAAAATTCTTCCTCCGATCCTGGATATTCTTTTGATGGTAACCTTGATTTTAAAAACATGACTTGGATCCCCCCTAGCAATATTCATATTTAATTTGGTTTCTAACCTTTATTTCAAAAAGCAGTTTGAATCCCGTCAGAGAAGAGAACATATTTATTACCTCCACATTTTCTCACCCCTTCCCTTCCTCTGTAATAATTCATTTTCAGTCCCCTTACAAGCAAATCCCCCTGCATCTTTAAACAAACATCCACAGCAACTATCTCTCCTCAAGATCACATTTACTCTGTTGACAAATGTGTAAAGTGTGTACAGGAAAGCATCGAGGTGTTATCAGTGTCGAAACAGACGTACAGTGTGAGCAAGGAATCAAGAACAACAGTCGTTTGATACATATCTCTGATGAAAAGACATTTACATTGTTTTTTCGTTCAAACCAAAACAACAGAGTACAGAGTTGTTTCGCTGGGACAGAACAACATGATTGACACTTCAAGGTTCAGTTTTACATCCTCTCCAGAGATTGCAAAAGTACACACATCCTTTACTCAAGTAGAAGTACAGATGTTTAAAGATACTCTGGTAAAAGTAGAAGTACTGACTAAACTTCTTTACTCAAGTAAAAGTAAAGATCTTTGAAATGTACTTCAGTATAAAGTACCCATAGCTACCAGCTGTTTTAAAGAGTACCTGACCTCCCTT
Organism: Dissostichus eleginoides; assembly: GCA_031216635.1. Classification (NCBI taxonomy): domain Eukaryota; kingdom Metazoa; phylum Chordata; class Actinopteri; order Perciformes; family Nototheniidae; genus Dissostichus; species Dissostichus eleginoides. The sequence goes on from CM062286.1 coordinate 6,576,953, forward strand.
TATATTAATAGAACAATAATGTCTTTGTTAGCTAATGAATGTTTCCATGCTGAACAACGGCAACATGACAACGTTTTCATTGGTCCCTCTTCTTTAGAGAAGACCAGGAAATGATGGATACACGGATCGTGTTCAAATCAATAGGCACGCAATGACTCTAAATAATAATGATCACGCCACCAAACACACATTCAAACTAAAGGAACCAGCCTGATTGGAAAATGTAAGAAGTAGAAAGTTCAGGTATTTGTGTTCAAAATGTAAGTAGTCAAAGTAAAAAGTCGTCAGAAAAATAAGTAGTGGAGTAAAGTACTGATACCAGAAACATGTACTTAAGTACAGTAACAAAGTATTTGTACTGCACTACTTCCCACCTCTGCTCCTCCTTTCTTCCCCGCAGTCCTTCACATCCGGCTGCTTCTGAGTTATAAGAAATCCTCTGTTTTCCAGCTGCCGGTTCCTTGACCCCTCGATAGGTTCTGCTCCGCTACATGCTGCCAAGATTGAGGTCTGAGAGGGCTTACTGCGATCAATGCTGACGGATTAGCAAGGAAACATCCGACAGAGGATCCTTGCCTCTTTCCCTCTGGTGTAATAACACTTTGACTCAGAGGTGGTTTCAATGCATCTTCACTGTAGGTCCATTACGACCACAGCTTACAAAACAGGACATTATATCACTTTCTATGCCTTATAATCACTCTTTAGTCTTTGATTTTGTTCACTAAAATCTATTTACCCTTCTCACTGTTTTGTTAAATACAGTATAGCTTTGGAGTAGCTCTTAAAATTACTTGAATTTACTCTATATACTTAGATTAAACATGAAACAACCTCCTTGTTTCCTTCTTTCCTCATCGGTTTACTTTAGAAGATAGAAACAAGTATGCAGGAAGTGAAATAAGGAGGGAGCAAAAAAAACAAGGAAGAAAGAAGTTACCAAGAAGGTAGCTGAGGAAACAAGGATTGAGTGAGGGAAACGAGGAGGGAAAGAAGTATCCAAGAAGGTAGCTGAGGAAACAAGGATTGAGGGAAGGAAACAAGGAGGGAACGAAACAAGGAGGAAAGTAGTATCCAAGGAGGTAGCTGAGGAAACAAGGATTGAGTGAGGGAAACGAGGAGGGAAAGAAGTATCCAAGAAGGTAGCTGAGGAAACATGGATTGAGTGAAGGAAACGAGGAGGGAAAGAAGTATCCAAGAAGGTAGCTGAGGAAACAAGGATTGAGTGAAGGCGTGCGTGCGTGCCTGCCTGCCTGCCTGCGTGCGTGCGTGCGTGCGTGCCCCCACTCTGTGGATTTACAGTGTGGGCGAGAGCAGCTTTGGATTCAGCAAATAACTGTTATCACCTGAGGAAGGGAAATTTGCTGCATTTTAAAGTTTAAACAGCACTGAGTGAAGTACTACTACCTGTGTGTGGCTTCCAAAGGGTACATTGTAAATGATGTCACATTACGTTACCCATCATGCACTGCTGCACCTTCAAGGGTCCATCTTAATTAAAAAATACTTACTTACTTAGTGGCTTCCGGCTATGCAGGTGGTTCTGGCTTTATTTGAGATGTGTGCCTCCTTTCTTATATATTTAGTATTCATTGACTTAAATACATCACAGCATCATCTCTACAAAGTCCTCGAGTATTCTGGGTAATTTACACACTCTACATTGCGATGAGTTTTCATTATACTACATTATACATAAGAAAAAGTCCCAAAGGCAAGGTCTGTTCATTATCCACAGACACTTTCTCCGGAAAAAAGATATTGCTGTTGAATTTTTAAAATGTAATTCCTCACTTACAATGACACATCTGGAAACCAAGCTGCAACTCACAAGTCTGACAAGTAAAGCCAATACAGAAGTGCCTTAAACTCAAGAAAGATGTTGGATTGTGTAGAAGACTATGAGATTATTCCTATTTCTCACTCATTTATTAACTTGGTAATCATCTTCTTAATGAGTTTTTTGGTTTCAAGTCTTCTTCAATACTGAAAAGTCAGTAAAATACGTATAGGTGCCTCAAACTGCAAAAAAGCAATCAGAGCCAAAACCTATAAGTGCGGAAGTGAGGATCGAGGATTGAGGAGCGATAACCGAGGAACTACCAGACCATCCTCCGGTGAAATCCTCATACACTCGCCCCGCCCCCTTACTGTGTATCGCTCACTGATTGGACGATGCAGCGCATGCACTGATCTGGCTGCTGTGAGACGATCAGCTGTGCGGCGTCATCACAAACGGACGTCGCTTCACGTGACGCTCCGGAGGAAACGACGTCCCATTGCTCTTAAAACTCATTTCCCTGCTTCTCGTGGTTTCCTTGCGTCTCTCCATGCTTCCCTGGTGGGAGGGACTAGTCGCAGGGAAACGACGCAAGTGAGGGACGCAAGGAATCCATTTAACCAAAGTGAAACGCACCCATAGTGTTTTGTTGCTCTGGTGCTGTTAGAG